>JAQPZY010001038.1:0-7500 GCA_029931535.1 Margaritifera margaritifera | reverse complement strand
TGAGACAGTACTGCTGGAATGAACCAAGAACAGGGACCCATAGGAAGCCAGTTGTTTCGATAGAGCTACAATGGCTTCAGGCTGGAGAAGGAGCAGAGACGCCCTTGACGAACCAGGGTGCGTTGGGTGCCAAAATGTCACACCTCACCTAAAGAGGATTACTCATTGTAGGTCAGCTGCAACGAAAGAGGCAATTGAGGGTTTTCAATCCAGCCCCCGAAAATCAGATTTCGACAATAACTTACACTAATTAAATTACATAATTCATATTGGTGACAGCCTACGAGACTAAAAAAGTTGACGTAAGTTAATACGTCCACCAAACCTGATTAGGAACACGAAAAAGTAATAGGTAATTCTTGCCTTAAATTGGTAAATGTTTAAGACAATAATGTACGCTTATTACCAAATTTCTCAAATTGTATAGTAGGAAAATTGAACAACCATTTATATTAGGATTGCATGGGTCTTGCGCATTTTGGCAAATAGGGACAACCCTAATGTAGGAAACTGGGCCTAATTTGATCAATCATCGTCAGACAGACGTTTGCGATTAAGCGAAAATTAAGTAGTGCACAAAGGCGCACATTAAATTCGTTGTACATGCCGTTTGACTAGAAACGACGTTGTTCCAAATATTATTATCATCCAGTGTAGAACACAGGTACAGGATGGTCTATCCTACCTCGTACGTGATTTTGATTCTGACTCGTAGACTATTTGACCTAAGAGGCAAGCTCTTTCCGATTTCCATCATCACATTCTTTCGCAATAATTAAGATAAGTATTAATTGCAACACAAGTATGTACTAAAATGATCAGTGGTTGACGTAAAGTGTCTCGCAAACAGGCCGTTTCGCACTGATCGACCTAGATACATGTACGTCTTCTTTAGTCTAACTTCGATTCGATAAAGCCATTTGCTGCAATTGTTATTTTTTTAAAAAATTCATATTCTCATTATTATTTATGAATGGTAAATCAATTCTAGATCAAAGTTGAATAGAGGACTATTTCATTATTTAATGTCTGTCTCGATTAATCTTATGGATAAGAGTGGACTTACATTTTTGACCAGTTCACATTTTTGTGTATGATCGCGCAAGCTATCTGCAGTACACAATTCGGACGCTGTGTATTTTCATTACCATAGCCGTTTCAACAACTGTTCTCTGAAACTAGAATGTGTGCAAACATCATTTAAAGTTTACACTTAATTTTTCAGTATAAACCTAACTTTTACGCTCTATCTTAAGGTAAATACATTTGTAATGAATGTTTTCGGTATTGACTTCGACCGTCATTGTTAATTCAAAAATGTGATAAAAATAATCCTACATTATGCTTCAGTGTAGGATAGGAATATTCCACTCTCGGGATCAAAACGTTATTTCAGACACTCTGAAAAACCTTGCGTTTGACGCAATATTTTGACTCTTGGGTGGAATTTTCTTATCCTACACCAACGTATATGAAGGAATCTATTATTCGAACCTTTTCTTCAAAATGCGCAGGCATACCTATAAGTCTACATCAAAGCAGCCTTATTCCCACGCTTTTCTTAATTATCACAGCTCCCTCCCCATTACACATAAATGCATAAGTGTACACAAATCCCCACGATTTTCACAGCCCCCATACCATCCCCATTACACGTATATGCATGAGTGTTGACATCCTCAAGCGTAACCATAACGAGAAGTCTAGATCAAAGCAGCATTATCCCCACGCTTTTCTTAGTTATCACAGGCCCCCACCCATCCACTCGTCACTCATTATATACATATGCATGAGTGTCCACACCTGCCCACTCGTACGCATGCCTATTTCAGTCCAACTCCCCATTACACATATATGAACGAGTGTCCACACTTCACTATTTTTCAAAGTTATCGCAGTCCACTTCCCTCCCCGTTACACATATGCATGAGTGTCCACAACTTCCCACGCTTTTTAAAGTTATGCAATCACAGTCCACCACTGCCTTCCCCACACTTCCCCAAGCGTAGGCGTAGGCATAACTAGAAGTGTACATCAAAGCAGCAATATCCCAACACTTACATATACAGCGAAATATCTCAAGACGTAAACCTCACTAAACCGAAATCCTCTTGAAACCGAAATATGTTTCTGGTCTCGAATTTTTCTTCTTTAATTTCAATAAATAATATTCAGAAAACCGAAACCGAAGCAAATTTTTGGTCTCAATTCAATTTTTACACTAAAATGAACCCGATAAAATCGGAACGTACTCGAAACGTATCCAGATAGTCGACGGATCTCTGTTATGAGGTCATCCAACGGTCTGGAAACAGCCGAGGGTCATGCGTGAAGTAAAATAAAATAAACCCGGCATACGCACTGGCACATATTACAGCCTGTGTCAACAACAGGGTATTTGGTATTCTTTATACCTCATCATCATCTTCATTTCCTTCCGTAAAAGATTACATGATATAATAATTAAGTATGATACATCACTTGATTACCTCAAAATACGGTCATACAGTGAAAACAAAACACTAGTATATGCAAATAATGAAAGATGTAGACAAATTCTACACCCTGACCTCATGTGGAGAAAGCCAAGAATGGGCCGAAGAAGCGAAAGATAATGGTGTTGTGCATACAAAAATATAATAAAAATGTAGTAGGACTATCATGACACATTTAATCGATGCTATAAGATAGAATACTAGACTTCAAAATGCTTACATTATATCCTTTCAATTGTGTATGATCTGCGGACGTTCCGAGTTACAAAACTCTAATCGTGGAACAAAACTGCATGCTGCATAACACATATTTTGTATTCCACACAAATAACTCTCAGTTTCTTTGTAAATTTGTAACCTTTTACGGACAAGATAATGCAGTTGCAGCTCATTTTCTGCGTTAAATAAAGTAACATGTTCGCTTAGTGAAAAGTTATGTCTGGAAATCCAAAAAAAAGAGTTTCTAAATCTTGACATATACAGATATGCCACACAAATATAACGTATCAAGCCTGTATAAACATTCCCACATCAAATACACATTTCGAGCTGTATTTGAGGAACAAGACCCTAACTATATTAGTAAATACTTTACTGTCTTGTCTTATTTTAGCTGCCTACCATTCTGTGGCGGGTCAAAAGCATTCGGGTATCTAATACAACCTGTCAAATTCTGTTTCATTACACATTCTAACTTTCCAAAGGCTAGTTTCAAAACCAGCAATTTTGGACCTTACATCTTCTTTCCAAATTTGTTTTCTGGAATGTTAGAATGCTGCAAATAATTAGCAAGATACTGAAGCAAATCTTTAACGTATCATACATATTTAAAATTAACCCGTAGCTTGATTCCATCTGCTTAAAATGAAGTGAAATAACCCAACGATAAACACACGTTTTGTATGTAAATCATTATGCATCACGCATAATCATTGAAAAACATTACATTTTCTCCTATTAATTTTGGACTGTGCCAAGTGCAATGTCTGATCTTGTATATGCTCGAGAGCCGTAAATGTTCGGCAAAATACCTCAGAATTTTATTCAATGAAGAGAGGTCACTTTGTGAAATATTAAACCATAATTCACTACCATAAACTGTTGAAGGAAAAATCTGTATGGATCACATTTGCAGCAAGCAAAGGGTTTAAACCCTTCGGTTTAATGTCACTACCAAACAAACCGTAAAAAGAATTTTTCCCTTTCTTGCATGTTTCGACTATTGCGACATTTGACGTAATCTTTGAGTTAATCCGTGGCCCCGGGTGTGTTGCAGAATCAACAACCGGCAGAGATGATTACCCCACGTACCATTTCATATTGCATAATTCTTGTATTTTGGACAGAGGATAACAGCATATGACTTTGCGACACTAAGCTCAAATCGCCAGTTGATGTTGTAGTCCGTATGAGATATCAATCAGCTTTTTCAGATTACTTTGATATGTAGCCAGAAGTGAAATATCATCAGCTAGGGGTCGGATTTCCCACATCTATTCATCCAATCTTTGTTCCAAATCCACTATTCTCTAACTGGAGCAAGTTTTTTAAAATAAATATTGTATACATCAAGCTTGACAAAACACTTCCTTGTCTCACTCCTTGGCCAATCGGAAACCAGTCCGAAACGCACCCATTGACAAGGACTTTGCTCTGTAAATTTAGACACATATTGAGAAATATCAAAAGTAATTTACCAGTAATTCCCAACGTGAATAATTTGAATAGAAACCTTTTGTGCCACAATATTGAAGGTCATTTTTTGTATCATGTACCCGTGTTTACATTATATTATACTGATTGTAACAGCAAGAAACTTGCTGTTGTGCAGCCTACACCCTTCTGGTAGCCATGTTGCTGTGAACTTGGTATGTTACAATTATTATCTTCAAACCAAGTGACCAAACATGCACGAATAATTTTCTCAAACGTTTTGTAGATAACAGGCTGTTGAGTAACAGGCCTCTCATCATCATCAATATCATCAGAGCCATATTCTCTAATGGGTTTGACATAAAAACTATGCATATCAACCTGACCATCAACCACGCTAGGTGTATTGCTAGGAATGGAATGCATATCAATACCATTCACATTATTGTTGCGAGAAATCGGACGCATACCATTCTCTACCCTGGCCAAAGTACCATGTCCAGCAAGCTGAACAGTGTAAGCGAATAGTTTATTTTGAGTCTGAGTGGGTTTGAGCGTTGCATTGATCACATTGGGATGAAAAAGGATATTGGAATTCCGTGAGAGTTGTCCAAAGACGGGGAAGATTTCTCTATTATCGACGGAAGATACAGTTGCTATGGCAGTTTTATGGGATAGTTTGTCAGGACTTTTGGAAACCAAAGGCCGTAGAACATTGACCCCATTATTTTCTTTGGTAGACAGCTGCTACATTACAATGGCTTGAGACTCCAGCACAGTTATAACTGGGGAAAAGCGGTCAGACGCAACCGAAACGGGAGATAAACCGTTAGACACTGAATTCTTGCTCTGTGATGCATTCTTTGGAGAGCGATGTTCATCACAATCAGTGCGAACGACATCTGCATAAGACATTGGTTGAGCTATAGAGTTCAGATCGACACGAAGTTTCTCTCTGACGGTGGGCAGTGTTTCATTGTATTTCCTCAACAAGCTTTGAGTCGTTTTCAGGGATTTAATCTCATTATGAACCAGTTCAATTGTTTGAGACTGTGCCCGCACCTTATTGTTTACATCGGCACGAAATGTATTTAGGTCATTCATTGTCACCAATGATGTTTAGATTGCCTTCAGGGATTTAATCTCCTCTCAGAGTGGCATAACAGTTTGTTGTAAATGAGAGCAATCACTCTTAATTTCAGTTAGCGAAAGTCTTGCTAAAAGTGGTCATTTATTATGCTTACTGTGAGGCATGTTGATCATCTTGATCACACTATATAATTTTTACACAATGGTTTGATTTTTTCTTGCTAAAAACGTATTCGATCTCGCAAGTAACCCTTTCATAACCATAGATAAAACAAATGTCAATCCCTTTCATATTTTATTAAACGGCTTACACCATTTCTGTTCTTTCTGATTACCAAAAATCCCTATGGAAAGCCAGGAAAACCTGGTGCTCTACTAAATAAGACTGACATGTACCAGGCTACAGTGTCTTCACATTCATTTGCGACCTCTGGCAATTTATCAGTATAAAAGTTTCTGGGTAGATCATCTAATTTCTGAACAAGTCTTCTAATAAAGTCCTGATTGGAAACGTGAGACATATCATATCGATGAGTTGGCTTGTTACAGCGAGAACATGACTCTTGGACATCTCTGTCATAACATGTAATAGGCATTCTGCGTCCTCGTGCAATGATGTTGTGAACATAGATTTGCATCGTCCGGATCCTCAACTATCGAATTTGTTTCATAACATGCCTTTATATTACAATTGCCACGTACAGCACAATCAGTTGCGTTTACCGTTCCCAGTTCAGTATATGTTTGTGCTGAACTAGCATCAAAGACTGAATTATCCATGGTATGCACAGCAGCCTTGTAATGTCCATCTAAATAGTCCACATCTTGGAACACCAATAATAATTCCAACCAAATTTACTGTGAAATTGCAATTTAACAATTTAACTTTATCTTGGATAAATTGCTAGATTAAGCATGATTCTGACACAGTTTGCAAAGTTACTGTCCGTAATTGACTTATCACACTTACGTGATACAAACAATTTACATAGTATCATATGGAGTCAAGGACTATATAAATAAATTGATGAAATGAAGATTTATTGCTAAGTTAAACTATAGATGGAGATACAGATAAAGTTGTGATACTGGCAATTTCATATCAATGACAGTACAAAATTCAAGTAATCTCGCCAATAAAGAGTGAAATGTAAAATATCAACACATCTTGGAAGTTTGTACTTCGAGTGTATGATTTATTTATTTATTTTATTTTTATTTTTCTGGTTGTGATACTGTATCCTAGCATAACCGAACTTTGATGTACCCTATTATCTCGTTATCTTCACCACATTTGCGATCCTCGAACGTGCTTCTTTGGAATAATTGAAATTCGTTTCTCCAAACGTCCGCTTATTTTAAATTAAAAATGTTTTTCGTGTCCTCTGAGACAGTCGTATTGGCTTATGCTTTGAGAAAGAAATATTTTGAGGAGACACTTATCTTCTATTACTCCATGATCACATCTACAGCTTTTCACGTCAAGCCAAACAGTGAGGGTTTCAGTTCTTTTCGAGTGAGAATGTATTGTAATCAGCCATTACGTGGGTGTCGTGAGTCGGCAAAGTATGGAAAGCCGAGAGGCAGGATGACATGTACTTTTTTTGTTTGTGGTTTTGTGGGTTTAACGCCATTTTTAGCACATGATAGACTATACGTGACGGCCAGTATAGTTGGTGGAGGAGAATCCGGGAAAAACCACCGACCCACGGGAAGCTACTGGTAAGCTTTCTCACATACCCACGTTGACCAAGCCGAGAATTGAACCCAGGCGAACAGAGGCGAGATGTCAGTGACCTGTAAAGGAGAACGCCTCAGACCACTCGGCCGCCCGGGGCCCCTTGGACGACATGTAAACCGAATGCTTAATATTCGGATAACGAGGCAGCATGTAGCCTTATTAAGCATACAACTTTTACACACATTCCTGTTCTAAATTTCTGTTCATGTCAAGATGACGATACGATAACAAAAGTGAGTTTACGTCTTCGTGTATGAATAATTATTTTGTAAAGTACATAATTAAAGTATCCCCAATAAACTCCTTTATCAGCCGAACAGGAAAAAAAACCCACGAGAACTGTCAAGGATTTTTCTCTTCCAGATTTTATGGATTTCAGATTTATTTGTTTTACTAATCAGAGAATGTCGATCAAACATGTTTTGAGACAATTGCATGCGAACGTCTTCGGTCAAAGCACCGCATTATCCTATCAGCTGCACGGATCGAGATTTACTTGATTTATTTGTTTCCTTACATTGA